>JAMXBC010000002.1:101972611-102002520 GCA_024138005.1 Lumnitzera racemosa | reverse complement strand
AATATATAACATATGTGTTCATTGTGAACATTTAAGTAAATTTGCAATTGTGTTAGGTAAGTTTTTCTAAAGTATTTATTATATATTAATTAAAATAAGATACATTTTGCAAAGGTTCTGACTTAATACTAATTGCTGTCCAGTAGTTTCTGATTCAGATTCTGACTTCAATAGATTCCTAGAAAGTATAATCAAGCGACTTTCTAATCTATTCTTGGACTTCCAATGATATAATATTTAGTACCAACTGTCTTCAAACTTTTAGTTGCTCTTATATTTTGCATCCTCCATCGAATTACTTTCTGATTGAGGTTTTGACCTAATCTTATGGTATGGGTTATTGTCCAAGTAGCTTCTGACTCACATTCTGACTCTAATAAAAGGTCTGGAATTCATATATAAATTACTAGCTGACCTACTATCAAGCTCTGTGTGTGGTAAAAAATAATCAACACCAACCAACATTTTGACCTAGTTTTTAACGAAGTTTCTAACCTTTGGTCCAAAGTTATATTCTTATTTAGAAAGTTTCCGACTTACAGCTTGTTTCAAGAAATAGGATAGAGTCCTAATATAAGCCACTTTTGGGTATATATTCTATTTTCCTAGTGTATTCAACATATTTACACCAGATATATTCTGACTTACTTTCTGATAGAGTTTCTAACCCTGTTGCTGCTACTAATACATTTAACTATTTCATATATACTTCACTAGCCCTACATTTCCAGAAGTGTACACCCTACATAACCAGTAAGTATTGACTTAAAACTTCAATCATCCACTTTCTTTCTCCGTTATATCATCCATTAGTTTACAAGTATACTAAATACTTGAGAAATCTAACTTTAAATCATCAAATACCTACTTTTACTTATAAATTATACTTCCTAAATCCATATTAAAACACTGTTTATAGGGAAATTTAGGATATATAATAGTTTTAGAAATTTTTATCAATCTCTTTTGACAAAATACCATGTCCAGCATACTATTTACATAAAACGGAATTTTCTTAAAAATCCGATAACTTAATTGTAGAAATCTAACCACTCAACATTAAAATATAACATCTTGGGAGTATATCAATAAAATTTCAAGTCTAAACTACATGGATTGCCTTTCAAAAACTCAATAAAAAATTGTTGTGCAAGATGTTTTTCTTAAGGATCCCATATTTACACTAAAAAATTTGAAAATATGATTGAATATTTGAGATCCTCATGCAAAAATACTTAGGAAAACTAAATTTCATAATTTTTTGTGACCGTTTACTATTTTTCCCTATTTTTTGACGAAATTAGAAAAGTTTAATGACTTACCGGAAACCCGTACTCCGGCTACTATAGGGAGAGGAAGGTGTGTCGACCTACTTTTTTGTTGGCCACTCCTTCAAACCACCACTTGCACTTGGTTTTCACTTTGCTAGTCATCTTCCTTAGAATCACCTAAAACTCTAAATTTGTGACTAAACATTTTGAATTTTGTTTTTCGCTTTCTCTCTCTATATTTTCCACTTCCAAAATTTTTTTCAAGCTAAAAAATGATCAAAGTTTGTTCCAAATTGTAGGATGTGATTTAATCTCTTCAATTAAGTGGTTTTTTATTTTTTTCTAACCTAAACACATGTGTAAATGACATACTTAGGTGTCAAGAAGCCAAAATCCCATCCCATGCATTCTCAAACTCCTTACCATGACTCCTACAGCATCCACATGTCTTTAGTAAATTTCTGTTAATTTTATTATATTTTCCTTTATTTATTTGGTAATATTTATGCATTTTTGGGTATTTATAATAATTACAAGTATATATATTTATATAATAATTATACCCAACTATATACGTATTTTTTATATAATATTTTATATCCATTATTAATTATATCACTCATATAACATATCCCTAAGTATTAAGTGTTTGTTACTTTCCATGACTCAATTCGCACATTACCGATAATAATAATATAGTAAATTTATACGATTTTAACTATATTTTTAATATTCTATTATATTTTTAAATTCTAAGCCTATGATAATTCCTCAACTAATCTCACGAAATCCCTCGTAAGTTTCTAATTTAATTGGATTATTTTCCTGAATGCCCTAAATCGACTACTGAATCTAGTTGCAACAATATAAGTCTCACAGTAGTATGTTGGATGAGTATGTTGATTGGGAGCCTCAAGTGGAGATATTATTTGAATGTAATGAATAAAGCTAGTGTACTAAAATTAGATAGACTACACTAAAGGTTATAGGGCATGTTACTTTACAATGGAAAATTTTGAAGATTCAGAAGAAGATAATGGAAATAGTAAGATGACCACTTAGATTATGATGAGAAGACCACCTAAAAAGAAAATTGTATCGCAACATTAAAAACCTGAGTTATTCATAAGATTGTAGTCATTAAGGCAAGGGCCATGAGCTTAGACATTATGTTCAAGAAAATGACTCCACTTATTAGATGTGAGGTAAATGAATCGGTTAGGCAAACCGTTGTTAAGTTTATTACAAGATTAAAATATGAGATGTGGTGAGGCTTTAGTTATATGATACCTTGGATAACGTGGTAAAAATGACTTTGAAAGTAGAAA
Organism: Lumnitzera racemosa; assembly: GCA_024138005.1. Taxonomy (NCBI): domain Eukaryota; kingdom Viridiplantae; phylum Streptophyta; class Magnoliopsida; order Myrtales; family Combretaceae; genus Lumnitzera; species Lumnitzera racemosa. The sequence goes on along the minus strand of JAMXBC010000002.1, from coordinate 101,999,921 downwards.
GACAGAGGCAAAGAAGTAGAGTTCAATTGCATGGATCTTCATATAAACTAGAGATTTGTCATAACAAAGAGAAACCTAACCTTAGTGGAACTCAAGGGATGTAAACTTTAAATGAAAAGGGCTTAAGAATTATGAAAAAGATAACTAGTGACAGATTAAACACTCCTTGTATATGTAGGGTGTAAGATAAAAATTCAAGGACAAAATAGGAGGAAGTTAGGTGAAGTGAAGTGTTTCAAATATTTAGGGTTTAGGCGTTTAGCTTTAGAGTATCTAAATAAAAGGGTCATGTTAATTAAAGGAAATGTTTCTAAATTTGAGGTTGAAAATGAAAAGGAAAGCAAGAAGATACGGCTAGAATATAAAGGTAGATGAAGGAGATGTAAGAGGATTTAGATGCTCCTATGCTAATAAAGGATGAAAAGATAGGTTTTTTCATGGCTAGGGTCCTTCATCATAAATTAAGTGTAAATCTACTACATAAGATCAAGAAGAAAGAAAATTTATTCTTTACCAATTATGCAGTCGAGAAAAAGATTCGTTCTTTGATCATTGATAGTAGTAGTTGCACAAATATGATGTCTATGGTCTTCATTTATATATGGGGATTAAAGGCAATACCACATCCTATACCATATACATTGTATTAATTTTGAAAAAAATGCATAATACATGTTAATAGGTAGGTTAAGGTTCCTTTAAGTCTAGGTAGATATGGAGATGATTATACATGTATCATAGTGAAAATGGATATTGCCCAAATTGTACTGGTTGGGTAAGTACACAGTAGTTTTGATATAATTCCTATAGGACTCATGTATGGATAAATCAATGTCTTATATTCACTAAAGATCCAATTACCTTGATTTTCTATTTAGAAGAATATTGAACTTATTACTAGACCACATTCTTCTCCTTATTCTTGATAACTTATTTGATCTATTTTTCATTTCAATCAAGAGTACAACATTAGGGTTATTTCTAAATATGAGGTCTTTAAGATGTTAGACTATCAAGGGAGGTTACAATCCTTGAGAATTACAACTAATGATGATCATAGCCCTCATGGGTGAGGCTTATATGGAAAACCATCACAACCATCATGTGGACGCTTAGCAAAGGTGATTGGAACTTTCATTAGGAAATCTACTGAAACATCTATCCGATAAGGAGGAAAGATTACCTAAATTTAATCCATTTAAAGAAACATCTATCTAATTAGAGGTTCTTTTTCATTAGGAAAGAAGTCTTATTGCCTTGTCCCTAAATTTAATCCTTTTTGTTGGGCTTAAGGACATATCTCTTATGGCCCTTTTCAATGATAAAGTCCCAAGGGTCAAAATGAGGTAGGAAGGTAAGTTCCTTAATAGAGTAAGAGGGTTATGATTTTTTATGTGTGAGTTTAGAAATTCCACAATGTAAGAGTTTAAGGCAATGAAGATAGTTTATGAAGGGAGATAGGATAACATATGCTAGATCATTAGTTAAGTAGGTAAGGATGTTTTAACAAGGCTGGTCACTTTTTTAAGAGAGGGAAAGCAATAGTATAAAGAATACTAAAAATAGAGCTATAAGGAAAATAATCTTAACAATATAGTAATTAAAATCATCTTTTAAAGGGGCAATTTTAACCTCCAAAGATAAAATAGCTTCTTCAAGAGGTGATTTTATCAATACGCGCCCCCTTCTGCCCTTACCTTATATAGGATAAATCACCCAAATTTATACATACGAGGTGTCAATTACAAAACAAAACTCTATTCTTACTTCATAGCCTCACCTAACCTCTTATACCGATATCCAAACACCCCTTTTTAAAAGGTGATTTTATTAGCAACCCTTCCAATAACGTTATACAGGATAAATCACCCAAATTTGTACATATTATGTGAAAACCACAAAATAGAACTCTATTAATACTTCATAGCCACACCCAACTCCTTACACTATGATTGAAGTAGGTTGCACTTACATGCGCCCCTTACTTATGTCTCCATTACGATCTCCAGCTTGTCTCTTAAATGGAGTAGGAGGTATATGAATTCGACTGCTAAAGCTCTCTTGAAAAGGGATCTAATATTAGAACTCAAGCATTGTAGGAGATGTGAAGGGCATGTAGTATTGAGGTAAGAGATTGTCTTGAATTTCCAAGTCACTTATTTGCGTCCTTGCACTCTACCCTGTATATTTTCGTCCTTGACAATGACCTCTATGCTATTGCTCGTGCAGTAGGGAGTCCTCATGCTCAATATTTGATCCAAGTGTAAGTGCATCGTTTAGATAGATGCTCCTAAGTTACTGAATGACGCTATCCATCCCTGCCTACTCAGCTATAATATCCTCATATCACATCGAAAGCAACCTATGTATAAAATTTGCTTTTATGTCACAAATAACAATTTGATTAGCATATAATTATACAAATGAAGATGTGACAAGAACAAGATGCTAAATAGGTACCATGTGTACCCAAGAGGTTACGAATTTTCTTATATATTGGCAAGTAACCTGCTAATTTCAGGCATGATGGTTTAGAGCGACATCAAGTGGTGATTGTATCTTAATCATCTTGTTGAAAAGTCACCCATTGATTTAGTTGCATTATATGGGTAGTAGCCAAGTTCATCTTTGCTTAGCTTTGAGAGTTTACATCATGTAGCTTATAAGGTATCTGGATAAGCAAGAATCTCCTAGATTCTACCAAATTGTCGAGTCACGCGATCTAGGTAATAGAAATTTACAATGTGAAAGTAGATAAGTGGTACTTAAGTTAGTTAAACATAACTCCCGTCTCGACAATACATAGGGAACTAGGCCATGTACTCATGCTAGTAAGAGATCTAAACCACCTAAAAACTCAATAGCTTAGAATATACAACATAGGTTTTGAACTTCCAAGCGCATCCACATCTATGGTGAACTTATGCCTCCATCTGTTCCTCTTAGTTAGCCCACAAGAATCACCTATAGTTTGAAACAAACCTTTACGTGTACCAATACCATCGTTAGAATTACTATATTGGAATCTTCGATAATAACCTCATAAGCTAATTCATTCTCCATATCTATATTCTTATTGGATTCACTTATGTTCAAGGTATTAGCTTCACGGGGCATGCGACTACTACTCAACTCTTCAATGGGTGGAATTAATAGAAATTCATACATATGGGTTTCAATTTGAAACTTAACATTACTCTCATGTCCTCCAAAATCATATTCAACTGTTGTAAGGATGTTAATATCATGAATTTGAACATACATCTCTACTAAGCCACGATAAATTTTCCTTTTTATTCTATTTTTTATTTAGCTTTATCTTTATCTAAAAATTTTTAGATTCTCATTGAATTTATTTCTTTTTATTTTTTTGATCTGGAATCAATTCAAAACTTTTTATTTGAATTCAATAGACTTTTTAGTAATTTAATGTTTTGATTGATTGTACTCTCTACTATGTCCTTAGAAGGATGCTAACAGCTATTGGACATCGTAGTCATCGTTTACAAGCAAAGTAGAAAACAAATCCTTACTACCTCCTATAAGAGTACACCTATGCATCAACTCAACTCGATGATCCATCATGTCAATCTAAAGACAATTACATATCAAACCTACTAATTGACATAAGTTGCATCAATTGGAACCTCGACAATTGTTTTTAGGTCTTTATCATTACACACTCTGATAAGAATCTACTCCTTGAACCAATCATAAGCAGTTAAGCTAGAGGATTACAAGAACTTACATGGAGGATTCTAGATTGAGACTCCAGTCAGGTCGAGGAGTCTTATTTCAATCTCCATCTTTTACAATACTTTCGACTAGAGTATCAAGCCTTCGTTAGTATCATTATCATTTCCGAGCTACCAAGCAATTACATTAACATAATTAGCATGCATGTCAACTAGATGAGCAGCTATACATATTGTCAAGCTCATACTAAGATCCAAGCATTTCCTGAGGTGACTAGCATCGGACTTTTATCTGAGCCAAGCTATCGAAACACCCGACTAGGAAAGGATTAGAGTATTCCTTAGAGATGCCATAGAAGTGGGTTTAGAACGGGTTTTGCAAAACCTAAACCTAACCCACTACCTTATAAAACTTCACAAAACCTTATAAGGTTTTTACCCTGTTTCTAGAACCGGCCCCTATAAAGTTTTATGAAACCCGTTAAAAACTTGACCTGACACATTAATACTTAAAAAAATATAAAAAGCTGATTTGCAGGTATATACAATAAAATTAAAGCAACTAGTATATAGATTATTTTAAATAATAAAACAAATAATGTATAATTATTCAAGAGTAAATCAATTTTTTTTTTTAAATTTTAAATTAATACACAATTAAAGAAAAGGAGATAGATGGGGATGAGAAATGTAGCCAACTGGTTGAAAGAGAGAGTAAAAGTAAGAGAAGAGAGCCATAAAAAATATAAGAGAGAAAAAGAGATGAGGTTAAGGTTTTCGCAAAATACAAAGTATGAAATAGATAAGATATTTTTTTATTAATTATTATATTTTATTATTCGTAGCTAAAACTAAATTACTAATATTATATTATTATTTTTAACCAGGTACATGTTTTCCGTTGGCTTTTGTTTAAAATCCAAAAACTCAACCTATAACTCTATAGGGTTTGAGAAGTACTTCTATAACTTAATCCAATACCCTATAAGATTAAATCCTATAGAGTTTTTAGTGGGTCGGTACGGTGCGGATTGGAAATCTTATAATGATTCGTTGTTGAGCCCTATTTTGATTTCCTTAATTTAATTTATATTAAGTTCAGCCTACTTAATATAGATTACTCGACATTAAACTAAGGAAATATTTTTTTTTAAATTAGAGTCGCCAACCAGTTCAACTGGTGAAAATGAAATTAAGGTTTTCGGGTGAGAAAACCCTAATTTGACCACTAACGTACGAATTTTCTAAGAAAATTATTTTTAGAAAATTAAACTGGATAAAATTAGATTCAAGTGCTAACCTATTAAGACTAAGTCACCATATAAAAACTAAAGAGAAATTGATGGGCTTTTATTTTTATAGTTTCCTAAAAATACTAAAAATATATCTAAATATACAAAAGATAACTAAAGTAAATTTTTTATTGCGAATTTTCAAGAAAAAGGAAAAAAAAATTATTTTTTAAACGGTTATCCCGAAGGTACCTACGTACTCACTAGTTAGGATCAAACCGACCATAGTTCCCTTTTTATAAAATATTTAGTTGGTGAGTTATTTTTATTTTAAAAATTGAGCTAGGTTTACGATCATTTATCAATTTATTATATTAAAAAAACCTTAAGAAATCTAATTTTTTTGAATTAAAGAAAACCTTAACTAACTAAATTTTTTTGAAAAACTCCGATTAAGATTTTTATTTTTAAAAGCACTACTTATCAAAAGATATTTTTTCTAAATCTTACATGAAAGTTATGTTAAAGATACGATCTATATACGTATCATTTTTTAAAATTTCAACCACAAGATACCTTGAAAATATAATATAGATACATATTTTTATACTTATCTTTTTTAAATCTCACCTGCAAGATACGGTGAAGATACAATTTAGATATATATTTACTTTTCAAAAAACATGATTTTACTAAAAACGCAATTCTAACTAAAGCTTATTAAAAATTGGAATTATCTAAAAATCATGCAATATGAAAATAAAAACCTACACTTAAACAAAAAATAAATTACTAAAAAAAACTAATTGAACTAACTAATAAAAGAAAATAAAACTATTTTTTTTTTTTACTTACGAGTTGAGTCGTGCGTATTAGTGCACTCATGATTATGCTTGGCGTACGTCATATGTGTGATCGTGAATTGGCTTGCGTACGCATGGCAATAGTGGAGTATATGTCAAATTGCGTGCGTGTACCGTGTTCTGTTGTGTGGACATGTGAAGGACTGCTATGTGTTGTTGCTGTTGGATTTGTTAGCATATTGCTTCAGTGTGCGTAAGGATATTTAGATTTGGAGTTATTTCGGTTAGGGAAAACTTCATGAAGGAGTTCGTACATTGAGGTACAGGCGTTAGTGAGGGACATCATCATGAGTATGTTCAGATTGGGATCAAGCGTATTTGAATGTGTGGGGTGCTGGCGTAGGGCTTGTGTAGTGTTAGGGGCTTTCATCTGTTGCGAGCGTGCTGTATGTGTTGTTATGGATTGGAATTGCTGGCTTGCTGTAGTGGTGTGAATGGACCTCAACAAATTGGTGTGCGGTCAGGTTAAAGGGTCAAGGACATAGGGGAAAAGTGGCACTGGGTCTTAGATTGTGTTAGGCTTCAGATAGAGGGCTTCAATCGGTGTGGATTGTTAGTTCGGCGATGGGGCTATTGGACTTTAGTTGGTTGTGCAGCTGTCGTCAGCTTGTTACAATGCTGTCGGTGATGAAGTAAGGACGGCGTATGGATTATATTCAGCAAGTGAGGGGGTTGTTGGTTTTATGGATGTAAGGATTCTAAAAAAAAAAAAACCATCTTTAACTCTACCATTGACGACCTATTTATAACACTCACAATTGTATCTCAATAACTTTAGATACAATAACAAATCATAGATACAATTGAGATTTAACCTAATTTCTAGAAACACTGTTTAGGTTTTCTATTTATTGGGTCAAATTTAATTCTATTTGATTTAGTCCAAGAACCTACTTAATAAATTATAAATTTAATCTAGCCTAATATAATTTAGATAAAAAAATCTATTTTATATTGGACTGAATCAAAATTATTTTAATAAAGCCCAATTCCCTAACAACTAAAGAATTTATTAAATTAATTACATACCATTATCTGATTCGATCTTAAACAACCCAACGAGATTTAACTCAATAAATTCGACTCGATTTAATTCGACTCAATTCGACTCATTATGATTCAATTCAATATGTCACGGCTTGACTTGAAACAATTCAATTTAATACGACATGACTCTGTTTTTTATTTTTTTTATTAATTTGGCTCAACTAAAATAAAAAAGAAAAATGGCAAAAATGAAGTGCCTACACTCACTCAATGGCGTCCTTAGTATTCCTTAGAGCTTGAGCTCCGACCTGAACTTGACAAGGTTAGCTCTAACTAATGACCTTATTTTGGACTTGTTTGAACAAGACCCCATAATTGTCAAATGGCATCAACACTCATTTCAGCTTAACTAACTACATAACTAGCCTCCAATTGCTTCTTGACATGTATCTTCCGGCACATTAGTCTAGAATGATTCTTTACTTTCCCGTACAATGTATTACTTACCCTTTTAATAATGTTTTAGGAATCCTTTTGTATATGATTTATTTTATCTTTTCCTTATTCAGTATAACCCTAATGGGGCCATAAATTCCTCACTATCTTTGTACGTAGACGACAACACATTGAATCAGATTATTACAAAGTTTTCTTTTGTGAGTAACCCTAGTGTTCTCATTTTCCCTTTAACTTTTATCTATTTCATTTAGCAAAGAATAGTGGTAAGTGACTCTATAGTTGTGACCGTTGAGTCATATCTAGCGAATTATAGGTCAAATAGAATTAATCAAAGCGTTATATCCGATTGGTAGTTACTCAGATTTGCTAATCCCCTTTGTTTTCTTTTTGTTCCCATTTGTTATAGTGTTTTTCCGTGTATATGACCTTGAAAATGCATCATACTCTATCTCCCTTTCTTCAATGTTTCATCCAATATAGTAAACCACTCTCACATTATCTATTTTCACCTATTTGTCATGACAGCTTGATAAAATTCACAATGCTGATAAAAACCATACTTTATATTTAAAGAAACTCAGTATAAATAGCAGTAATACAACAGTTAAATTGTAATTTACGTACACATACCTATAAAAAGAGTTAAATTAGTACCTAGTATTAGAGCACTCTATGCAACAATCGAACTGACATTTAATATAACCAAAATTCAGAAGAAGAAATGAAAAATATTAATGTGTGTTTACATTGCATATTATACGTGCATAAAAACTACATTGGGTGAACAAATTAGAAAGAAAAAAAAATTTGACAAGAAAAACAATGTAGCATAACACATCACACATAAAGTTATTTTTCACCATTATAGATATGTACAAGTGAATAAAAGTTCAAAAAAGTTACCTTTTTGTACTTTGTGTTTAGATAGAAAAAATGATAATAAGGCATGTATTTCTCTATGTTTATACGAATTTGAAGTAGGAAAGTGTTGGTAACCATGCTAGGAAATCAAATCTAATGTCAATTTGAGATTGGAAATTTGGTAAAGAATGAGATTATAGAGAGAGATTTCACATTTGGGTTTTAAAATTTTAAAGAGAAATATGTTTGTTAAGAATGAGTAGGATGAAGAATAAGAAGAAATTGGGCTTAGTGGGGTTTTAAACTAGATAAAATCGCCATTTGGAAGAGGATTTTAGTTCAAATATAAAATTACTTTTTCATAAGATCATTCCGTATATAAGTAGTGATTTTAAATTCAAAAGTTAATTATGCTCAAAATCAAAATTAAAATTGCTATAAGGATAAAACGCCTTTTTAAAATTGTGATTTTACAATAATAAATAATTTTAGTTCAATTTAAATTTGTTAATTTTAGATATTTCATTAACTTTTAGATAAAATAGCTGCTAGGCTATTCCACCATTAGCTAGAGCGATAAATTAGCAATCAAAACTACGAGGCATCCGTCGTGGTTGGTGCTATAGGTTAGGATACGCCATTCCACTATCAGTTGTTGTAATTTATGATTTTCTTTTTTTAATCACCGATAATTATAATTCAAAAAATATTTAAAATTTTTTTTGTTAATATCAGTTCCACCCAATTGGACCTTGAACAACCCTTCTCTCTTTAACCCTTCCTGACACGATCGGTTTCACCTCTTAACCGACCAAAGTTTTGCGCTGAGGTTGTCTGTACTGTATAGAATAGAAGGCCACTGTGACTCCTTCCCATGGCGCCCAAAACCCAAGCCCTCATCCTCAACGGTACGCTTGTACTCACAGTCTCAGCTTCATATAGTTCATTCCCTAACTTACAAGCTGAAGAACAAATGTCTCAAATCCATTTGCAGATAACGGTAGCAGTAATATCATCGAGCAACTCAAAAACGGTAGTGCCCACTTCCAGCTCATACCATCTTCATCTCCACCACTTCCTTCAATTTCACTTCCCATTCTCCATTCTCTCCCAATAGCAATTCATGGAACTAACAGCTTCCATGGGTTTTTTGCTCGAATCGGACCGCCCTTGTGAGATTTTAAATCAATTTAAAAAAAATAAAATAAAATTCGTCGTTTGTGCTTTGCTAATTGAGATTTAGTGTTTTTGGTTCGAAGGGGAGACTCAATGTCCAATGCAATGAAGAAAGTTGAGCATTACTCTGTTCAGAAAGTGATAGGGGATGGACGCTGTATGTTTCGTGCTCTGGTAACCAATGTCTACTTCTCTTTTTTGTTAGCACCAACTATGGTGCCTGCTTACATTGACCTAGATCGTTTTCTGGCTTGGTGTAATGGTGATGTTGTTCGTGAATGATATTCTATATACATATCTATATAAGTATGGGTTAGTTTGTCAAGATGGACTGCTTGCTTTGCAAAAATCAATGCCACAAATCTGTTGTTGGGTGATGTTTTGCTTAGAGATGGAGGATAAATAGTTTTGTGCGAAGTTCAAAGAGGAGAAAACGGAGAGAGAGAGAGAGAAGAAACCCAAACCAGAGAGAAGGAGAGGAAATATAAAAGATGTCAATTGATTTATTAACAGCTGCTGCGTGTGGTGGTTCCCCTTGTAAAAAGCTACATTACCAACGATTCAATCACCCTGAAAATATTGATAGCAATGGCACTTGATTTGTTTATAAGTATTGCCAATCAGTTTTTGTTGATGAATATCGTGAGAGAGGTTAGTAATAAACCACTAAATTAGGGTCTTCATCTAGTGATTCATGTTGTCAATCTTTTGTTATTAGCTTGTTCTTAGAGTTTTGAGTTTTCAATATGAACTTTCAGATTAATTTGAACAATCACTGTACCCAAGCATTGATAGTCCTGATTTTCTCTATTGGGCATGATCCTTTGTCTGAAATGTCAAAGGAAATTGTGCTAGGGTGATGCTTCTGGATGAGATCTTGAGATGCTAGGATGCTGGTAAGATGTAGAAATCTTTTTGCATTTTTCAGGGTGATGGTAATTATATAAAGTCTATGACTGAAAAAGAGCTTTGTGTGGCTGCATGCCTGCATATGCGTCTGCATATATATATTGGTTTACAACTTCTCATGCATCAGGTGACGTGAGATAGGGTACCTTTCACACAAACTCTTTACCTTTAAGGCAATCGACATTTCCCAATTTTCCTCCACTTTTGAAACACTTTGTTTCCTTTTGTCTTCAACATGTTCAGCTTTTTCATCAAAAGAATTCTTGATAACCTCCTTTTGGATCTCATTATTAAGTGGTTCAAATACATAGCAATCCTTCACAACCTCCTCCTAAATCTCACTATGAATCAATTCAAACACATTCTTTTAGGTGATTATTGGTTATGCAAAAGTCATTTGTCTTTCTACTATACGCCTTGTTGAATGGTTCTAGATTAGATTTAGGGGTCAAGTTTGGATGTGGAAGAGGAAAATTTGATGTGTTTCATACTAAAGGAATTTAGAGGACGTAGAAGAAGATTGACTAGGCTTGAAATGAGGAAGATGTTGACTGAGATGGCGACAACTAAGATGGCTACAACTGTGATAACAAGGGCAATAATGACAACTGTGACTGGCTTAAACTCTCACCATTCTAATTCTCTCATTGGGGGAGGAGGGGGAGGGGGGGGGGGGGGGGGGGGGGTTGTGGGGTGGGTGCGGTTCTCATAAAAATTCTTACTTTCAAGAAAGTGAACAGCATAGAACTTTTTGCTGAAAGACAGTAGCACTTATAACCCTTTCGATAAGGAGAGTATCCATATAATACACAATGAAGTGTCTTACATGCAATTTGCTTCGGTTTCATTATTGATTTAAAACATAAACCATGCCACCAAATGATGCCGTTGGAGAAAGAGGATGGAGCAGCAAACTTGTGGATAATGTTTTAACTAAATACTAATGGGAGTGTGGAAATTTATTATCTTGAAAGGTAGACGATTTATAGGATAAGCTATGGATGAAATAGCTTCTCTCTAAAAGGAATTGGGAAAGAATTTGAAAACATAAATAACTAAGCTATCTCTAAGAGATAATGATCCTTTTATCTCAAATATATCATCTTGTTGTGGATTATAAGTACACAATTGTGATGTTATATACCAATTGTCAAATCTTTTGAGAAATATTCTTTCTAATTATCCGAATGAAGGATTTCAATAAGTTCTTGAAAAAGATTTCTAACGTATTTATGAAAGTTTTTGAAGATTTTACAAGAATTAAACTTTTCTTTCATCAAATAAATTTAACAAACACGTGTATAATTATCAATAAAAGTTATGAACCACCTTACCCCTAATAAACTATGAACATGAGCATCTCTTTTTATTTATTGATATATAAATGAGGATACGATCAACCCAAGTAGGCAAATTTAGGATGACTTAAATGTCTACACCAAAGTACAATGTCTGAAGTTTGAAGTAGACAAAAAGATAAAGTGGACTTAAACTTGGATTGAGTTAACTTAGAAGGACTTAATTTTCTCAACTTTGATTGAAACTGAGCTAATTTGAAGAATCCTTATAAGCATTAGAGTTCATGACAATTGACATGTTTTAACATTGTCAATCACCTTTCTCGAAAAATGTCTTGAAAGACAAGTGAGTAGAAAAGAATATCATGCTACAATTCATATCTTAACATAATTTATTTATAAACAAAAGATTGTATTTCAACTTAGGCATATTTAAGGTAGGATTCAAAGTAAAGTCTATGAGATTCATCAAACCTTATCCTTTGGCATACGAAGCACTACCATCACCTACCCAAATTCTAGTAACATTCTCACAAGGCTTAAAAGTGGTGAAATTTTCCATAGAATTGGTCATATGGTTGGAAGCATCTAAGTCTATAATCCTTGCATCATCACTTAGAGTCAAATAAGGGATAATAGGCTTACTGTTATAAGCCTCGGTTGCCATTAAGGGATTTTAGAAGAAGTTCTAGACATTTGAGCTCAATGGAGCAATTTTAGAAAATTTTCAACTGGTTTTGATGACAAGTTCAGGTCTAGATGAGTCTTTACCCTCTTGAATTTCGCTACTTATGCCAACTCCCTAAGAGTGACCTATTCAATTTTCATTGGGCTATCTAAATGAAATGATGATCACCAATTTGGTTAACAATCGAAGATGAAGTTATATTAAATATGGTTATATCCTACGTACTAAACATAAGTTTGGTGCTAAGAGTTATTTGGGGGAATTGATTATCACCATTGTGACTATCTATACTCAACGCATTAAAGATTAACCAAGCTTTGATACCATGAACATAATATGATGAAAAAATATGTTGATTTCATTCATTGTAAGGTTGTGTATTTATGCACGAAAATACATGGATTTGAGAGGAAAAACATCCCACGGACTCTGGAAAACAAGGGAAACAAAAAGACACATTTGATAGAAGGAAATAAAATCAAATCATCATCCCTTAAAATCTCTCCTAATTAATGGAAGAATATTCTCAATATGCTAACAAAATTGTCAAGTAGTTCTTATAAACATTGGAGAAAAATAACTGATTACATGTAAGATTTTGTAGGTCCCTTTTTCTGTGAGAGATATCAGACTCGTATACCGAATTAGAGTATAGAGATTGACTTGTCTGTCATGATTAAACTATCAACTTAGCAACATTAAGAGTGTATAAATATCCGATCAATTTGGCATTCCATTTCCATGAGCTCTGTACATGGGTCATTAAAGAAATAGGCAATTCTGAAAAACTTAGCTAAACTAAGTGAATAAATAAATGGTATTTGCAAAAGAAATGCAGTTGATAGTCTCCACTTACTACCTGGTGAACACTGGTTAGTTCCTTGCTTCTTGAAGCAAAAGATGGTCAATCTTAACGGACGGGTTATCGGGCCTTTTTTTTTTCTTTTTATTTTTCCTTCCCACTTCTTTTTCTTTTTCTTTCTTTCTTTTCCCATCTGGACTTATTCCAGTTGTCTCCTGATTGCTGCATTGCTGGAGCTTACTGTACCTTGGGATTTACTCAATACACTCCTTTAAACTTACATTAGACTCAATTGTTACCTCTTTTGCTTCTTGATAATTACAGGAAATAAATTTAATTTTTAGCCGTTATTAAATAAATTTTGTAATGGATCAGGTCAAAGGGATGGCCTTTAACAGAGGCATTGCTCTAAGCCCACGAGAAGAAAGAGATGATGCAGGTATTATTTACATTTATTGTAACTTGACCAAAATTTATATTATCTTTCCCTGATTAGATGAAAATCAGACTGGCAATATGTTACACAAGTTTAAATTCTAAATGCATTTTCTTTTATCATGTTTGTTAATCACTTTTCTTCAGATTTCAGTTGATTTCCAATCCCAACCCCAGTGCAACAAAATAGTCTTATAGTGGTTTCAGAAAAGATCAGCAAGAATCTTGCTTTCTGCATCCTATTGCATATGTTTCATTATCATATTACATGAAAATTGGCTTGCCATTATTTGCTTTTGTAATCTTTTCAGTGCTTAAAAATTGAGTTTTCCTGGAAAAACATTCAAAAGAAAAAACTTTTACCTTGCATCTTTGTTACTAAAACCTTGTGGTCTTATTTGTGGAGGAAGAGACATATAATTGAGTCATTGCTTTTTGTTTCTCTTCTATTATAGAATTAGTAAAACATGCAAACTACAAGGTTGAGAAAATTTTATTTTCTTCATCTTTTGCATCACTGATGCAGTTAATATTTCTCCATTTTGATCTTCTCCTTGGAATATAAAATGAAGATGAACTACGGCTAGCTGTAAAGGAAATCATTTGTGATAGTGGTGAAGAGCGTCGCCAGCATGAAGAAGCACTCATTGCAATCACTGTGGATGAATCTCTAAAAAGGTAGGTGTGCATCTCTTTGTCACGTATCTCTAATAAGATTTTTCTATGCTTTGCTTTTACTTGATTATGTTAATTGCTCTTTTCTGTAGATACTGCCAACGCATTGAGCAGGCTGATTTCTGGGGTGGAGAATCTGAGCTGCTGGTAGATTATCTGCTAGTTTTTCATGTCTACTTTCTGTATGGTGTCTCAATAGTGCATGGTTGAAATACAGGTGCTTTAGACACTGCCTTCAAGACATGTTTTCTCACTCTAAAATAGAAGCATACTGGTGATGTTGGATTTGATGATTAATCAAACCTTGGGATCTATTTATTTAACTCCAACTTTTTGCCTAAGGTCATTAAACACCTAGTCGACTTGTCCATATGGTTTAAACCTATGTATATCCTATGAAAATTATTTTTACCAGATGTCTTTTTTATGCATTACTACATAAAATATTTTTTTGTTGTCTGCCCGAATGCTATTTGGAATCACCATCATGCAAATGCCTGCTTCTTTTTTTTTTTTTGGTTCCCCTGATGATTGGTGAATTTTGATAGAGTGCAAGCACAATAAGCTAGCAATTTCTCAATGTATCTAAATACTTGGACGGTACTTTGCTGCGTAGTTGAACTGTTCTATGATCTATGTATAAGTGATAGCTGCAGACTGATATGTTGGAAAAACTTCGTAGGTGATTTCAAGACTATGTAGGCAGCCAATTATTGTTTACATTCCAGAGCATGAGGTATGTTTCTTGGGACACTTTAACGCAATTTTTATGAATTTGTTCACACCTGTACTGATTCTTCAATGGTTATTGGACAATCATATATCTGCGTTGGTGTGCATTTATTTTGATATCAGTCAATACCATGAAATGTGAAATAGGATTGTCACAAGAAAATGATTTGCTAAAAAACAAGACCTTGCAAGAAAATATGCACTTCCTAAAACTCGTAAATAGTGTTGATGATGAATATTGAAATTGACATCGATGGTGCTGGTGATAATGCTTATTTGTTGTCTAGTTGCCACGAATATCTTATTCACAAAGTTGGGAAAATTTTGTGCAGAAGGATGAATGTTTGAAGAAGGATTGTTGTAGCGGAAAGAGGAGATGAACGTTATTAAAATTGTTCAAATAGAGGATGTTGTTATGCCACATTATAACTCTATTATGTGTCACAGATATATGACATGTTGAGTATCAAAGTAAATATTGATGTGGCTTGTGACACAAGAAAATAATAGATAAATGAGAACATAACCTGAATCTTGATAAAAATTCATCTGAACCACCCCCTATATCCAAACTTTGAACTAAAAGAAGAAACAGCATCTTTCCTTGATGAATCCTACCCAAGCATGCCCTGAGAAACCCTAAATCCACACATAGATGAAACCCTAAAAATCTACCCCCAAATTGAGTAAATATACAACACTCTAAATCTTATATAAAACCCGAAATCTACACGTTTTACAAAACAAACATGCACAAATTAGTTGTTTTAACCAAAAAAAAGATGAAGCTGTCATTTCACCCAATTCTTTGACCATGCAAAGAAGGAGCCTCAAGGCTTCGCTGACACCTTTGCTGTTGATGGAGTATTCCATGGAGGTTGACCCTTGCACAGCATCTGGGATTGTGGTTCTCCTTCCAGCTTGTTTTCTTGATTAAATCAGCCATAGCTTGTTGGTTTAATGGTAGAGGAGAAGAAAGTTAGGGCATGAATGTGGGTGTACAACCTTTGGATTGTGGAAGCTAGGGATAATTTGTAAGGATCTTCAACATCTTATTTCCCACATGCCACATTGACATCCACTTTAACAATGGCATAAACATTCTCTGTTTTCGCTTTTCCCCACTTCAAATAATGCTTGTCTCCTCTTTGAGGAAAGGGGGAAAAGAAAAACTGCTTTTATTTATTTATTTATTTATTTTTTTATCTTTTTTAAGTTCTTAAAATATGTTCACTAGGAAAATAATACCAAAACTATGGCATGTCTTAAAGTCATGATTTGAAATACCAAGAAATGGTGACTTAAAAATACGATTCATTGTATGTTGCCTAAAATCATGTCTTGAAGATATGACTTTAGAAATGCCTCTGGTTCATGCATTTCCTGTTAAAGCTGCATCTGGTTCATGGATGTTTATAATGCAAGCCATATTCACAGAGATGCTGAGCAGTCTAGACTCTAGAATTGAAGGTGCTTTGCCTGCTGATGATACATCCTTTCCCTTGAGGATGGAAGATCAAACAAAATGTGCTTGGTTAATTAATTGATGCCCATACCTTCCAAAACCTTCCAAGGGGTTGGCTTAGTGACGAGGTTTGAGTTTTGCACATCAGGGAGCTTCTAATGATTATAATCGTTGCTAAGTGTGGAACACCGATTTGTCATGTGGGATGTGTATATCCATATAAACGAAGTTGTCAATTGCTCAGCCTGTTCTAGCTGAGATACAGTTGCATAATATATGTAAAATTGTGCTTTGAACACAGGATTTTAAGTGCCATATATTTGGAAATATTTTTTAGATGATTGCATTTTTAAGATTTTTTTTTTTATATTTTTTTTTCCTTTTCCTCTCATTTTTGAGCTACTAAAATCTTCCATGTTTTATTTGAATTTGGCTTGTTGTCCTACTGTTTATCTTATTTTGTACTTGAATCCTTTTGCAGCATAGGAAAGGTGGATATGGCTCAGGATTTATTCCAATTGCAGAGTATGGATCTGAATTTTGCAAAAGAAATGGTAGACAGAAAAAGGTTGTGAAGCTTCTCTATAGTGGGAAAAAACACTATGATCTGCTTGTATGAGTCTAGGGACTCAAGTCGAATGAGGCTCGTGAAGTACACAACAAAGAGTATTGATGATCAGTTCATGGAATTTTCGACTACCAAATAGAGCTGGCCATCCCATTCTTATCATATGATGGCACATCTATTCAAGGTTCGCTCTCTCCCCTTTTTTTTCTTCTTCTTTAATAAACATCTAATATAGATATGGAGTCATCATTCTTGCTTCCCAGTGGAGGAGGCAACTTGACATGTGAACCTATGCAAAACCGCCTGTTTTCAATTGCGAGAGAACGAATGTTGCATTTGTGTATTGTCGCAAATTTTGCATGTGATTTTGCAACGGTATTTATATAATTTCCTATGTAGTTTGTATTTGTATAATTTTCATCTAAATGGATTGGTAAACATATAAAAATCTCTACTTTGAGCACTATCAAAATATAGCCCAGACAGCTAGCATGCTGTAGTAGCAAGAATTTATCAATTTGATTGTAAAATTGAGGAGTTAGCAGTTACCTCATATACATGATTCCGTTACCAGATACCAAATGTTAGATACATGTCTAAATCTACATAATCAGCTCCTGCAAAGTATAGTGCATGGATCTCTAACATTATAATATTATGAGTTCTTTCGTGGACAAGAGTCTATCAGCTCATGACACAAATCCAGGGAGTGCAACGTTCTCATTAAATTTATTTTAATGCACAAAATTGATGGGTAGGATTTGGATTAAATTCTTTTTAGGCAGATTTCACTTTATATATTCGAGTTCTTATACTTCCAACACTTTGTGTACTTATATTTTTACTTTTTACATTTTATATAATCGAATTATTCGTTATTCTGTCACTGTTAATTTTACTATAAAAGGAAGAAAAAAATCATAAAAACTAAAAAGAATAATAAAAAAGCAACGTGAAAAGAATTAACAAAAATCATCAGACAATGACTGAGGATGAGCTAAAAACATATTTACCCATCAGTTACATTGCAGTAGTTAGACTTGAATGATTTGAGCAGGAATTAGCGGCCTAGAAGGAGAAAAACTCCCACAACAGTAAGAGAGAGAGGGTTTTAATCGCAACATAGAGTGATGGTGAAACTCGTAACCTGAAGCCTAGATGGAATATTTTGTCTCGTGGCCTTGTGGCCATGGGTGCGAATGATAAGCTACAAGTTTCTTCTCCCTTTTCTTCAATTTTTTATGATGAATCTGAAAGCATGTGTAACGGGTTGTTTAATGAATTTTGCAAAACTCGAAAAGAAAAAACACTGTTTTGAATTTTTTTATTTAGTTGGGGTTTAGATTCTAGCTTTAGATATTGGGTCTCGATTTTAAGTTTTGATTTTGTGTTTGGGTTTCAAATTTAGCGATTCCACTGTTAGGGCTAGAAAAATAAAAGAGTAAAAAGTTTTTATGTGGCTTCTCATGTAACACGTTTTCTATGTGTCCATTTTAAAAATCTAAGTGATGTTTTCAAAAAGAGGGAATTTATGTATGCAAAAGATTTAAGGGTGTGTTTACTTTATTGAATGGAACAAATGGAAAATAGAATTGCAATTATTGGGAAATGTAATAAGAGGATAATGAGTATTACTGTGTTTAGTTGAATAAAAAACACAAAATGGAATAACCCCTAATAAAAATTAAAAGACTATTTTGTCCTTGTCTTTTTCCATTTCTCTCTTTCTTTCTCTCTCTATACCTCACTTAGCTCCCCTCTCTCACCATGGAAACTTAGCACAACAAACCAAACTCATATTCACACTAACCTATGAAATCAACACAAATCTCAATAGATCTTGACATTATGCATAGATCATTACACATTTTATGGTTGCTTTATCAATTTCGAGGAATTTGAAATCAATTATCAATGGATCTTCACTAACCCTAATGAAATCAACTCAAATTCCACTATTGCGGTTGAGATCTGATGGAGGTATTGGCATGTACACTTGATGAAATTTGAAACCGACCAATTTTTAAAAAGAAGAAATTGAACAGTAAATATTTAATGATAGGTTTGAACTTGATAAGAGCATTGGTAAGAACTTCGTAAGAACTTTGATAATGTAATGGTGAGTGATGATGAAGGAGGTGGTAGTAATGTTGTTTAAAAGTGGTGGACAGTAATGTGGTGGTGGTGGTAGTATTGTGTTGAGAAGAGGAAAGAGCATAGAGAGTCATTTCTTTCGAAATCCCAATTCTTAGCCTAAACTAAGGAATCCTGATTTCATATTTTTAAGAATTACAATTCCGTAGCAATTGTGATATAGTAAAGTGGGCATGATAATAAGGAGTGAGTAAAGAACGAGAAAGGAATGGAATTACTAATCTATTGAAGTGAATGTACTGTAAAAGAAGCAAAATAAGAATAGGATAAAGTAGAAGAAAGAAGTGAATATATATATATATGTTATTTGTGATTAACCCAAACCATAAGTAGTTTAGTTGAATTTATCCATATTAGTAGACATACATTGATGATGCATGTGCATTTAATACTATTCAAATAAAAATGAGATAGTTTACATAAAACAAAAAAGTTTAGTATGCTTTAATGATTAACACTCATTTTAAATCAAGAATGGAGAGGAAGCTTAGGGGTGATAGTTTTCTCTTAAGTGGGTGGAGAAGATGAATGATTTGATAAAATATTGTAGGTGTATAGATTTGATTGAAGTGATAGCATGTGTGTAGTGTATATCCTATGCTACACACGATCTCAAAGGAATGGTACGGAAGGGATGATCGGGGAGAATGTGATAGGGAAGAGGAGGCTTGAATGTACATGTGAGAAATGTGAGAGCAATTCAAGCATCAAACTCCACTACTCTTGATGAGGTTATAATAAGTTGTTTAATCTTTTGGGAAGAGGATTCGACAATATAATAACGTTTCTCTTGATTTTTCTCCCTTTAAAATGAGGAGAGACTCAAGTATTCATAGAGTTTTACTACAAAGATTATTTGTTTGATTGCGATAATGATCAACAAACAAGATCAATTCTCTTAATGAGCTACACCCAATTGAAAGCCTTTGTTTTAATGTATGAGATTACTAAAAAGGACTCAGAATAGACAAATCGGTCAAACGATCTTTGCTTTAAACTTATCATATTAAATTTTCTGTAATCATCTTGAAAATAATGAGCTTGAATCTTTGGGAGTATAAAGAGTTAAATCCATTTAAATACTGAACTTAAAGCTCAAAATTGAATTTAACCCTTTACAATCCTGGAAGAAAATATATCATACATATCACTCTCATACCATGTCAACAGGCAATTTATTTTTAGTTAAGTTTATATAAAGACTATACTATTTCTTCATTACTTAAACTTGTCATTATACATCTAATAAAAGAAAATTTAAAATAGATATAATCGGTAAAGGGGTTGAAATGATATATGGACTTTAAGTCTATTAACAATCGGAGTTTATCCTTTTAGGTTAAGGTGATATGACTCAAAGAGTCAAGTTCATGAATTTAGAATAACTTAGACACAGTAAGCTTAGTTTGCTCTTGATCTTTCTTGAGAGAAGTTTATGTATACAGAGAGACTTGTTATAGGCTTAGAATTAATAATAGCTTATGTAAGACTCTATTAATAAGAGGACTCATCTTAACCGTTGATTGCTACCTTGATCTAATAAACATTGTCATGGCCTAGCTCTACAAATATCTAAGAGCTTCTCTTAATTTGTGACAATTTTTTGCTATTGAGAGAAATGACATCATATTATCACAATGCTATCATACAAGATCAATAGAGTTACTATTTCTTAAATAGTGAGGTTGATGCTCTATAGTTCTTCCATCTGTTACTAGTGCGTTTGCGCTCTCTAAGATTACCTACTTCTCCTCTTTACTTCTTTTTCTCTAAATCATCCTTGTAACCAATCCCCGCATTTATATAATCAAATCAAACTAATAATATCATTTCCTTCTCGATTTGATTGTTTTGTTGGAAAGTAGGCTTGTTGCAGCAAGGTGTGACGTAACTTTATCATCTTTTAAACAGTCAATTTTTATAATATAGTTTTTCTTAGGTGATTTTGTAGATATTGTGTAACGAAGACGTTGTGAATATGAGCATTGAACGTGAGGAATGCAAAAAGTGTAACAGTATTTGTATTCTTATAAAATAGAAAGTACAATTATTATAAAAAAATAAGTAATAAAATGAGTCGTGAATTAAATATATGGTTTCGACTATTATCACAAAGTCTTTGTTTAGAACACCGATAGTTTAAAAAAAAAAAAAATACCATAATAACAAAAATCTAATTGGAAAATGAAAAGAAAAGGTAAATTTCTTCAAAACCATTAAAATCCATTACAAAGTAGGCATATAAAGAGATGGCTATTTACTAGTATTGAAAGCTATAACACTATCGTAATGCTATAAATATACATTTCGTAAAGAAGCAATATAAAAGCATTAAGGCAAGAATATATAATTGCGAAAGTAAGAATTTTTTGTTTCTTAAATGAATTATTATCTTATACAGCAGAAGTAGTTTTACGTAAACAACCCTCCAATTTTTCCTGGAAAATAAAATATGAACTATTACAGATAACTAAATAATGATTCAAAAAACGTACTATAAAGATTTTGAAAATAGGAAATCACCTACTATTAAATATGAGGTTGAGAATGTTCATTACCATCCGTTAACAATCATAATAAGTATGGAAACCATATAATAAATGGTAATTAATGATCATGATATTTTGATGGCATGAATAAATATGTTTCAAAAACGAAAAAATCATCTTTCATATACCAAAACAAAGGAAAAAAAAAAAAAGAAGGGAAAAACATTTCATTTTGGCTCTCAAATCGAAGTTTAAAAGTGAGTATTTGTTCTTACAATACAACGGAAACAATGTAGACTTTGTAGCAATAATAAAACAAATTTGATATTTTTGAAAGTGAAGTATAATCGGCTAAAAAAAAAAAAAGAAAGTGAAGTGTAATTTCAGGTTCTCCATATAAAACTATATGAATCTTGTAAAAATGCAAATAACATGAAACAAATAAAAACACTATTAGAAGTTAATATGATGTGCAACGGTAGGAGGGGGAGAGAGAGCGTTTTATTGCGGAGCATAACTTTCATAAAGATATATAAAAAAAAAAAAATTGCAAATAAATCTAATTTTTAACAAAACCTTAAAACCCAAAATTGAATAGCCATCCATTAAATTGATAAGATTAACATATTAAAACAACCATACTGATACGTCAAAATACATGAAAATATAGATTGACATAAAAAATCATACGTCTATTTTATCGAAGTATATATATAATTGAAATCTTGATATTGGTATTGTTTACTGCTTCACACTATGCAATGACGTGATATTTATGAATTGAACCATAAAAAATTATGAAACTGTTGAATAAAAAAGGAAGATTTTGAAAAATTCTAAAATCACTTGCATACTAACATATACACATAGAAAAACATATTTGTCTATTATAACTAAGAAAAGATCAAGCGGAACAAACAGAATACAATTTTTATTTTTATTTTTTTCAAATAGTCGAATGCAATTTGTTTAAAGATAGAAGATACTAAAACATTACCATATCCCAGAAAAGAAAATAAAATATCTACCAGTCTATTTTATAAGCATTGGCTAAAAAGAATTTTTCTATAACTAACATGATGATCATGTAGCACTTGCATTCAATTGAAGAACTCAATGGGGTTTAAACCGGATTAAAGATTATAGAATTGGAGGCCTGTAGACTAATCTCATCATCAACATTCAACAATATCAAAACAAATGCAATCAAAGATGTTCAAAGGCCAAAAGAAAAAAAAAAAAAAGAAGGAAAAAAGCTATTAGATCTATTTCATGATTAACCTAGTGGGGTTTGCATTGATTGCTTAATGGTTGCATTTGATTGAAGAACTTGATGGGATTAAAGCAGAGCTAAGGATTTTAGAAATAGAGGCTTGTAGTCCCATCTTACCCTTGACCTAATCAAAATCGAGACTCATGTTCAGTTCATATGTCAAGGCTTACGTCGTGTTTAAAACTTATGTAATGCTCAAGCCTTATGTTACGCTCAAGCTTGACGTCATGGTCAAGATTCGTGTCATGTTTAAGACTTGTGTTTAAAATTCATGTTCAAGGCTGATGTTTTATTAATGTGTGCTCAGTTCATGAGTTTATATTCAACTCTCATATATTAATGTCTAAGGCTCATGTTTTATTCATGTGTGCTCAACTTACAAGCTCATGTCCTACTCTTGTGTGTTAATGTCCAAGCCTCATGTTTAGTTCATCTTATGTGTAAGGTTCATGTTCAAATCTTATGTGCTCGCATACTCATGCGTAAGGCTTGTATTTATCCTTCATTCGTCCATGACTTATGTTAATTTCACATTACAAATTGCAATTGGCCTTATCAAAATCACAAAAAGAGTTCACACACAACCCAAGCGATTCACCTATAATTGATCCTCCTATTGCTCACTGATGAAGATCAGTCACTATTAACCTTTGGTTTGCAACACAATCATAGTTCGAGTAGTAAAGAGTCTACCCTTTTTGAACCATGTCAATTTATTACCTACTACAAGTTCAAGATGTGGTCTTTAAGTTATGATCCCAAGCTTTTGACCATCAATTTGTAAATAGTCACAGTTTGGATGGTAAATAATCTACCCTCTTTGATCCATGTTGACTCTCGGTTTACAAACAGTCACGATCCAGGTAGTGAAAAGATCCTCTTTTTACCGAGCTAATTTATTGATTGTAGTATGTTTAAGATATTGGTTGCTCAAGATGTGATCGCAAACCCTCTAAGTATTAGTCTCCTAAACCTGTACAAGAAATTGGGAAGGGAATGAGAGCTAGAGGGGGAAAAAAAATCCTTTTAAGCACTCATTTGAAGGGAAAGAAGAAACCTGGTCACTTATTAACTAGAATTTATGACAACAGGAAATAAAAGATGGAGGAGTCTAAGGGGTTAATATTTCAATGTAATGTGGGGGTGTTTTCAAGTATTGATGACATCTCAAGCCATTAGTATTTATGTCTCAATTTCAAGAAAATGGTCCAAACATGCAAGAGAATAAGTAAAGGATGAGGGAAGTGATCATTCTGATGTCACGCATAAGGATATTATAGTATCCTCTAGTACAAATCAAGGACACTTAAGGCAATTATGATGATCCAAATAAATACACATTTCGCTATTTTAGCTCTTAAAGCATGCTTTTAGTTGTTTACCTTAATATATATATATATATATATATATAATGAAATAAAGAGATTAGGAGTGTATAGTTGTTGATAAGGAAAAGCGATATTCTTCAATCTCCAATATGCTGGTATGCAACTACCGAAAAAAGATGCTATTAAATAAGCCAAAATAGTGTACCTTAATCATAGTCGTGATCTACAGATAATGGAAAGGGACATCAAAACTAAAAAAAGAAGAAGAAGCAGAATAAGGAGAACTTTGAAAAATTGCCATATGTCCTATTTTTAGATGAACAAAGCTAAGTCGAGCATGTCTTACACCTTAAATATGATCATAGCAGCTGAAAAGGGAACTAAGCTGCGTAGATTTCTTCCATACATAATGCGTCTCTAAGGTTGTACATACGGAGAAGCACTACAATTGATGAGAACAAAAAGGAAGTAAAAGGGTTTAGTAAATTATAGTGGCTGCTAATCAGATACAACGCACCAATTGATCTTACTCAGCCTACAATTCGCCGGATGTGACTTACTGGTCCAAACTATAAGGTCACTTACCACTACTCCTTACTAAAGAGAATAAATAAAAATTAAGATATAATGAGAACACTTAGATTACTCAAGAAAGAAATTGTTAATATTTAATAATGCAATGATGTGCTTGTGTACAAATAAATGGGGTTTATATCCTAGCTCCACTAGAGTTATAAGGCATGCATGGA
The DNA here is from genome assembly GCA_024138005.1 of Lumnitzera racemosa. Lineage (NCBI taxonomy): Eukaryota > Viridiplantae > Streptophyta > Magnoliopsida > Myrtales > Combretaceae > Lumnitzera > Lumnitzera racemosa. Next base: position 101,975,083 of record JAMXBC010000002.1, on the reverse strand, counting down.
AAAAACAAAAGAGTAATTTACAAATAAAATGCATAAAACATACTAAAAGGAATAAAAAGAACAAAGAATATTTTGTACAAAAAGAGTAAAGAATCCTTATAATGTCGTGTCAAGGGGTAGTTAGAGGCTTGCAGTATGGTTAGCTACGTTGTAATGAATGCTGAGGTTGCTTGGTAATTGTAGGATCCTGCTGGAACGTAGTCAGAAGGGTATCATTGGTCAGAGCTAACTTGGTTGGGTTTATGTCAGAGCTGGGTTATAAGGAACACTTTGATCCTTTCTTAGTCAAGTGTCTCGGCAACTTGGCTTAGATAAAAGCCGATGCTGGTTAGTTCAGGGATTATCTGGATCATGGTATGAGCTCGGTAATAGATATGGCTACTAGCTAGTTGGTATGCATGCTAGATAAGTTGGTATGATTGCTTAGCAGCTTGAAAACTATGCTAGAACTTATGAGAACTCGGTGCTTGGGTCGGCAGTAGTATATAAAAGATGAAAATCGAAATATGAATCCTCATCTTGAATGGGGTTTAGAGCCAGTATTCTTTGTGTAAGTCCTTATAGTCCTTTAGCTTGGTTATGCATGATAGGCCCAATGAGTTGATTCTTATCAACACACCTAAGCTTCTTTCCTGACTAACAACAACATGTTACTTGAAGATTGATCTGACCTCTGAGTTATGTACTACCAAATAAATAGAGTAATGGTAGTTGTCTTGAACCAAGGCTAAGTAGCAGCTGACATCTACATGAATAGTTAAGCTACACAAAACCACCCATAGTATATTAGTTTAAGAGTAATTGCTGCGTTTTTTTTTTAGTTGCAATTGAGTAGGTTATAGAGCAGCTTTTCTATGCATCCAAGCAACATCCAGATCATACTTGAGTAACCTCTCCAAATGTTCTAAGTGCTCAGTAGAAACTCTGACATTCGACAAACTTAGAGCACTCCCAAGACCAAAACAAATGAAGTGCTAAGCTTTAGATGCTTCACAACTTAAAGGAGTACTAGCCCAAGTATTGACTTGAGCAATTAAGGAAGCAATTATGGTAAACTTAGAATAAGGCTCATTGGATCAATCCATTCAATCTAACCTTTCTCAATATTGGTTCATAATAAGAATAAGGCCTTTACTAAGGCTAGATCTTAAAAAGGAGCCTGTTTGGAATAACATTAAGGGAAGAGATTGACCTTAGCCATTAATGATCATTACAATCCAACAATTGAGATTGATGACCAACTCTTAGAAATACCCCCTTTCCTTTCTCATTTGGACAAGAGAGATCTTGACACAAATGCTATTACTTTGCTAAACTCCTATCTCAAAAGTACAAATATTAGCTCTTTATCAATTATAGAGTTTAATGCCATCGAACTTCTCTACCTGTCATCGAACATGTTCAAACCTCATTGAGATTGTCTATTCGTCCTCCCTACTATACCTCATTTGATCATCCCATACGTGTAATTAAAGTCATTTCTCTAGTCACATGTAGTGTAACTTAATACACAATACATACGTTATCTTACACCCATATCTTCTCACCTAGAACACCATAAATATATTATCGTATGATGTTGAACAATGTAAAAATACTATCATTTTCAATATAAAGGATAAAAGGCAACTGATATTTATAACTCATTGAAATAACCTAAAACCATGCTACAAATGATAAATTACATTTAGTATATTAAAGGGTCAATTTAAGTAATTTAAAAAAAGATACCAAAAGCTCTAATATGAAAAATATAAAGATTTTATATCATTTTAAAGGAAGATAGAATAACATTATTTACTATTTCCCACTTTCAATTTTTGCAAATTTTTTCATGATTCAAATAAAAATATTTACAATTTTCTCTTTTCATTTTCTTTTCTCTTTAATTTTTTCCTGTTACTTTTTATTTATATATACTAACTCCTCCCCCTACCTCTTCTAAACCATAGTGTAAAGCAATTTCACTCCATAGTTATTCTTTTTTTTTTTTTTTCGTTAGAGAAATATTATGATAGTGGATTAATGTCACATTTGTTACCTAAACATTAGAGAAATATTATGATATTGAAGTCTTTGTGATCATTTATATTACCTATTCAAATTCCGTTAGCTTCCATTTTGGCATGAGTTAACATTTAGCAATGGCTCAGACTAACATGTTGCATCCTTAAGTTTTTGGTTAACGTCATGTGCTCAAGTAATGCCATGTGGCACTTTTTTTTTTTTGTTAGGGAAAAAAATCTCAAGTAGAGACCACCTTATACTCATAAACATAATTCTTTACATAACTACTTAGGACAACCAATATATATACAAATTTTTTTTGTGTAACATTCATGTGAATTGTAAAAGAAGAATGGCGATTTTTTAAGTGTAACTTGTAATTTTTTGTTAGTGAAAAAATGGATTTTAACTTAATTTTTTTTACTTGATTTAACTTTCAATTCAGAAGGAAATGCTCAATTTTTA